>CM028137.1:576685000-576690000 GCA_016271365.2 Neoceratodus forsteri | reverse complement strand
GGACACCACAGGCATCACACAGTCGGCCACGTCATGCATCCTCACCCAATTCCTCAGCACACTGCTGCCACATGCTGCGGAGCACATCCATTTCCCCAGCACTGTGGCAGAGCATACAGCAAACATGCAGGAGTTCAACAGAGTAGCATGTATGCCTGGCATGCTAGGTGCCATAGACTTCACCCATGTGGCCATACGCACGCCACCTGGCCCTGATGGGGCTGCATATAGAACAGGAAGGGCTATTCTAGTGTCAACTGCAGGTGGTGTGTGATGCCACTGGCGCTAATCAATGTCAGTCAGCATCACCTGGCGAGCACATGATGCCTTTATATGGTATCAGTCCGCACTGTGCCATTGATTTGAGAGTGGGGACATCCCACAGGCCATCTAGTGGGTGAGTACGCATGTAGGAATTGCAAACGTGGGGCAAGGGTGGGAATGCCACAGGTGCCATGGCAGTGGCACACAGGGATATTGGCAATATGGACCTGAACATGATACTCATCTCCACCATCTCCACACGGGTGACAGCAGATACCCACTCTGTCCCTGGCTGCTCACACCATACCGGCACCCCATGACCCCATCGCAGCAACGCTATAATGAGGCGCATGCCGCAACACGCAACATCATCGAATGGGTGTTTGGGATGCTCCAGGCGTACGCCTCCGATGCCTAGACACCCGGGGCGGTGTTCTACAGTACAGCCCCTCAAAGGTCTGTGGATATTCCTGGCCTGTTGTATCCTGCACAACATGGCCAAAGACTGTGGGATAGCCATTCAGGTCGGCGGAGGGGACAGCGATGGGGATGCCAGTGGCACTGGTGATGATGAGATGAGCTAGCCCCCTGGACGCAAGGGACCCCCGACTGATCCGGGCAGGCCCAGCTGCACCGGGACACCATTACAGAGGAGCATTATGCATGACACAGGTAAGTCAAGGGGCCTATGCAACCAACACTGTCCTGGCGCAAACCCACAGGACACAGAGTAACACACCAGGGGTGGCTGACGGAAAGGAGAGTGGAAGGGACCAGGCACACAAACACACCATCAGGGAGGGGCGAACAGTCATATGGACACACACACACACACACCAGGCACAAAGTGTACATGGGCAGGTGCACAGCAGAACAGGAACAGACATGGCAAACACACAGATCCACGGACCACACCCACCACCTGTACTGTCCAAGTACGTGTGTCAGATACTGGGCACCCTTGCACCTTGGTATACAGTACAATGCAGGCATCATCATGCACATGCACCTGTGGACAGCAGTCGATGGTGTGCAGGTGGTCCGTGATGCAATGCGCGTGATGCAGGGCACGGTGAAGTGCACTGCCCACCATGATGTACAGTGCACAGGGCAGCACCAGACAGGGCCTGCACTGGGAGACAGGCCGTCATGTTGCACCATTCCACAGCCACCGCTGATGCGTGGGTGGCCCCACCATGACCCAACAGCACTGGCAGGCTGAGAAGGGGCCACATGGGGTGGCACCGATGGACCACCAGGGGTCCCACTGCACGATCGTGACCTTGTACGCAGTGGGGTCTGTAGTATGCCAAACATACCTGTACCAGGGGTGCTCGGGATGCCCACAGCAGAACCCGGCGTTGACAGGCTTGGTGTCGCATGATGCCGGGAATGGGGAGTGGAGAGTGTACTGTGTGGGATGCGCAGTACAGGGGCACCTGCTTGTGTGCCCAATGCAGCCGCGACAGTGACCAATGCCTGGGTCTGCCTGTCAATGGTGGCGGTCACATCCATCCGCATATGGACCATCTCTGCATGGGCCAGAGCACAGTCCCTGCTGTGCTGCTCCACAGCCACGCACAGTGCCTCCACGGATGTTGCAACCCACCTTTGCTGCTGTACTGATTCCCGCAGCAGGTGGGTGTGCTCTTCAAATGGGTACTCTGCCACAACGCATCCTGTCCCCCAGGGTATGGAAGGTCCTGATACTCAACACCCCTTGAGGGTGGGCACTGTTCACCAGGACCAGAAATGGGCATATCAAAGGGCAGTGGGCATGTGCCACCACTGGACACTGTACCCCCAGACCTGGTGGGTGACTGCTGCTGCTGCCCCTCCAACCGCTGTGCCCCAGGGACCACTCATTCCACTGCTGTGGCTGCAACAGTGCCAGACACCTGCACAGCCACTGGTGCTGCCCCACCGGTGCTGACAGGCACAGCCTGGGACTGTGCCGACATGCTGGCACACACATTGGAACCAACTAGGCCCAGGGGCACGTGCTGGCCTGCTGTGTGTCCGTCATGGGACACACACATGTCACTGCCCATTGCAGTCCTTGCATCATCAATGGTGCAGGTACGTGCTACAGCCACAGTCACAGTCACAATGTGCTGGCATGCTTGCATGCCAGACTGCTGAGACACAGGCTGTGCACCCCCCGCACCCGACTCACCGACTCCAGAGTTGACAGCCCGCCGTGCATGCTGGTGCAGTGCATGCTGGCTGGTGAAAGAGGTGGATGGACCCTCCTCCATGTCCAGCAGGTCTTCCTCACTGCCTGGACCCATCACCACCATCCCCTGAAGATGAACAGGATCTGTAACAGAAAGACAGGACATGTGAGTGCATGTGAACAACCTTCCCCCCAACACCTCCACCATGTCATACCGCAGTGATGGGCTTCACCTGTCTGGAATCCACCTCCTGGTATGCCCTCAATAGCACTCCACTGCATTGATGCAGCCAGTCAGTCCTCAGCCGGGGTCAGCTCCACCACCACTGGCTGGCCCCCGCCTGTGCCAGCACGTGCTGCCCTGAGGGCTGCTACCTTCTCCTTCACCCTCCTGCAGTCTGTCCCCATCTTCTTTTTGCATTCCTTCACGGAGCGCTGGTGGCTTCCGTGCAGGTTCACTGCCCGAGCTACCCTCTCCCATGCAGCTACATGGCCCTGAGGGGTGCCCCGCTGTCCACTCAGTAGTGGCTCCTCCTCCTCCAGGTAGGCCTGGAAGAGGGCCTCTGTCTCTGCTGTGGTGAAGCTGGGCCTCCTCCTCCACCCACCATCCTCACCCTCACCTTGGCTCTGCTCTGTCATGTTGATCTGTATGGGTGAAAGTGGACACCTGTCACTGTGCAGTCTACAGCGTTATCCCATGACCATTGTCCAGAACATCACACAGCATGCAACCCACCTCTCACCTGCAGTAACCGACCTGGCCAGCGCAGCCCAATGTCGCATATTTATAGCGCAATGCATGCAAATTAGGAGTGGAGCAACTGTACGAGATGCAAATCATGCCACTGCACCTTGAATGGCTGATCAGATGATTTGCATGTCGTCGTTGAATATCGCTACGCTGCGCTTTGTGCAATACGGTTGAGCCGCTGAGCCAATGGCGCAGATCTGTGACTGTGTGGTACACCGTATTGCACATGCCCAGGTAGCTTACGCAGGCATCTGTCATGCTGATGACGTGCTGTATGCGATCGGCAATTCAGGCCATGGCCACCATTGTGCCAGTGGCGCTACAGCATAGGGCACCATATGGCACTGTGGCACTACTGCGCAATAGTCCACTGTGGCACTGGCATGCAGGTGACCGGTCGCGCAGGATGCGTAGACATCAGATGGCACTGTGCGTGACCTTGCATCATAGACCCCTGACCTGGTGTTCGACCTTGGCCCCCTGGCACTGTTCGGCGGCCATGTGTATGGCTCTGTTGCGCTGATTGGTGACAGCGCTATGTGAACCAACGGCGCTATACAAACAGCACGATTGGGACCTATGGTGGTCTATTGCACAGCATTTCCATGTGGGGTTGCCGTGCTGTGGGGCACCATATTGCCTGCTGTATGACCGCGATTATGGCATGCAGGAGAGCTCCCAAGTGGAGTCAGGTGGAGGTGGCCAACCTGGTGGCCCTGGTTGAGCCCCACTTTGGGGCACTGTTTGGTGATCAGCCCCTCACCATGGCCCGCACCCATGTGTGGCTGCAGGTGGCCACTGACCTGGTGAGGGTCACAGGGCAGTGCCGGTCTGTGGAGCAGTGCAGGCACAGATATAGTAACCTCCACAGGAGGGAGCCGGATGTGCTGCAATGCCTCAGGTCACGTGCCAGGAGGGGCGTTGTGCCTAGACCAGGTGGGTGTACCATCTATGCACCTGTATTCTCCATAGGGGTGTGACTGTGTTTTGGTGGCGGTGCATGGGGGATGGCTCTGCCATGGTTGGCTGTGTCAGTGTGTGCAGGTGTGAGATGCATGGGTCTGGCTGTGTGGGCAGGCACACTCATTGGGGCAGGGGGCAGTCTGCTTTGGGGTCACACTGATGTTTTCCTCAACATTTGTCACCCACAGGCCTGGTGAAGAGGATGCAGGCCCAGGCTGAGGAGGGCTGTGGCAGGGCCCAGGTGGTGGCCGGAGGAGGCGTGAGGGGTGGGCCACAGTGGCAGCAGCAGCAGCAGCCACAGCTGCTTGATGAGTGTGAGTGTCATTACATCATGGATGCTATTGCATTCTGGAGGGGGTGGGCATGACCACCAGCCATGGACAACACAACCATGCACAACACAGGCGACAGTCATCACTGTCCAGTGTCACTGCACATCTGTGTGTGTGTCACTGGTGGTCCATGCATGCACTGGGCACATGGCTGTGGAACTGGCATCCCACCACATTGCCATGTCACTTGACAGCCTTGTTTGTGCTTGTGATGGACATGGGCAGTGTGTGTGTGCAGTGGTGCACATAGCTGGTGCTGCCTGGTGGGTCGGTTGTGCATGGTCACTGTGGATGGGTGCATACCATCACAGGTGGGGCACTAGGGCTATATGCCTTGCAAGATGGGTGGTGTTCAGGGTTGTGGACAGTCACAGCCATTGACTGTGTTCCTTTTCCTAGGTCTCAGCATCCTCACGCTGGATGGACTGTGCCTCCAGCAGCTGACAAGGGTGTCAGTCGGCCACATGACCTCCTCAGGGACATGCAGCCATGGGGTCAGGCGACGCCGAGGAGA
>CM028137.1:576645000-576680000 GCA_016271365.2 Neoceratodus forsteri | reverse complement strand
CTGCAGTCCACCATGGCACAGGGGTGACACCTACCCTGTGCATGTACTGTGGCCCTGTACGCCACCTCAGCATACGCCTGAGCACACAAGTCACAGACAGTGCTGCACAGCCCCCTGCACACACACAAGACACAGCATGGAGGTGGGACAGCAACTGTGGAGGAATGAAAGTCAATTTGGAGGCAAACATGCACCCCACCGGTGACAGGTGGCAACCTGTTAACGTGATGGTCACAGCGGATGACCTGGCAGGAGCAGCACCCACTGACAAGGCAGCAGACCTGACAGGCCACAGACATGCAGGGTGTCAGCTGTATAGGCCAAGGACAGCCTTGATAGGGTTACAATGGATACAGAGCAGGCATCATGGAACACTGCACACAGCAATGCAATACACAGTGAAAACACACACCACAGATACCGACTGAAAGCCACTCCCACACCAGAGATACTCCCATGCACACACACACATATACCCATGACTATACTGACCCTCAGATGTCATGAACACTACTTCGCAACTGAGCACCCATAACTAGCTGCAAATCAGAGACCACTGCCAGTATTCATATCAAAATAACTGTATTAGAAGAAGAATAATAACATCAAGAACTATATAAGCATATGTACAAAACAGGGTGGGTACTGGCACAAGGTAGGGGTGGGTAAGAGGCAGGGGTGAATAACTGGGAGAGGGAAGGTGGGGTGTGAGGGATAGTTAAAGGGGGGAGGTGATGGCCAGCTACTGTCCTCCAGCCTGCTCCACTGCTGTCTGGTGCTGGTCCTGGGGCCTCCTTCTCCTCCGCACCCCGTGCCACTGGAGGTCCTGCAGGATCTCAAGGGAGTCCATGGCTACCCGCAACAGCTGCTGCATGGACCTCTCAATCCGTAGTAGTATCCAGACACCTAGGACAAGGGATCAGAGTCACGGGTGTGACTGTCCATATCCCTGAAGCCACACCATCATGCATGGCATACTGCCAAGTGCCCTCTCCTGTGATGGACTGCACCTACCACAGTGCGGCTGTGTGCACAAGACATGCCCAACCAGGCAGCAACAGCCATGTGTACCACCGCCACACACACCACCCATGTCCAGCACAGCACAACCAAGGCCGCATAGTAATGTGGCTACTGCAGTGGGCAGGCAGTCACACAGCCATGTGTTTGGTGGGGTGTGCGTGGCGGCCACCATTGATGCACTCCCCACATGCAGTGCCACTGACAGTGCTGACTGTCACATGTCACGTGCATGGAGGTGGTGTGTCCATGGATGGTGGCCATGCCCTGCTCCCCCACCCTGTCACGACAGCATGCAATAGCAATCATGTTGTCATGGCACCCACCTCTTTGGGTGGTGTTGCTGGTGTCTAGGCTCCACCACCATCGCTTAAAGCACTGCTGGCACCACCCTCTGCTGCTCTCAGCTCATGGCCCTCCTATGCTCTGCCACACCTGTGGGAAACAAAAGGTGAGAAACACATCAGTACAATCCCAAAGCATATTCCCCCTGCCCCAATGAGTGTGCCCGCATACCCAGCCAGACCCATACATCACATACCCTGTAAACACTGCCACAGCCAACCCTAGACCAACCCTCCCCCATGTACTGGACACAACAGACAGTGTTACCCATATGGACCATACAGGTGCATAGATGGATCACCCACCTGGCCGAGGCAATTAGTGCTCTCCTGGCACGTGGACTGCAGACGTGCCAGTAGCACCAGCTCCCTCTCTTCTCAGGTCCCCATAGCAGTGGCCTGCACTGTTCCGAGGTCTCCATCAGCCAGTGGCCGCCTCCAGGCCAGTGGCCACCTGTTGCCACACTCTGGTCCTGGCCCTGTCTAGGGGAACCTCCCATACAGTATGGTCCTAGTGAGGCTCCACAACAGCCACCAGGTTGGCCAGCCGAGGGCACCCGACTGGGGGGCTTCTTCTGCATGCCATCTCTAGATCTATAGTAGCAATATGGTGCTCTGCAGTGTGGCAACCTCACGGAATTGCTGTGGGCTACAACGCCACTATTCCCATCGTGTTGTCGGTAATGTGTACGTGTGTGTATATATATGTGTGTGTGTGTTTGTGTGTATATATGTGTGTGTATGTGTGTTTATATATCTGTGTGTATGTATCTGTATGTGTGTGTGTATATATCTGCATGTGTTTATATATCTGTATATGTGTGTGTGTATATATGTGTGTGTGTATATATGTGTATTCGTGTGTGTGTATATATGTGTACATGTGTGTTTCTATGTATGTCTGTGTGTATATATGTATGTCTGTGTGTGTATGTAACTGTGTGTATATATATGTTTGTGTGTATATATTTGTGTGTGTGTATTATGCATGCTGTTTGTATATATGTGTATATGTGTGTTGTATGTGTGTGCATATATATGTGTATGTGTGTGCAGGTATATGTATATGTGTATGTGTATATATATCTGTATGTGTGTGTATATATATATCTGTATATATATGTGTGTGTGTATATATCTGTATATGTCTCAGGCTGCATATGGATGTGCGTTGTATATGTATGTATATGTATGTGTGTGTATGTAGCTGTGTGTATATATGTCTGTGTATTAGTGTGTGTGTGTTATGTATGCGCTTATATGTGTGTATATATGTTTACTATGTATGTGTGTTTATAAGCGTATGTGTGTGTATATATATGTGTGTGTGTATATATATATTTATATGTGTGTGTATATATGTATGTGTGTGTGTATTTGTGTGTATGTGTGTATGTTTGTATGTGGATGTATGTGTGTGTATGTATATGTGTGTGTATATATGTGTGTGTGTATATATATGTATGTGTGTGTGTGTATATATATCTGTATATGTGTGTGTGTGTATATATATCTGTATATGTTTGTATGTGTATATGGATGTGTGTGTATATGGATGTGTGTTGTATATGTATATATGTCTGTGTGTGTGTATGTATGTCTGTGTGTGTATATATGTATGTGTATACTAGTGTGTGTATGTGTGTATGTATGTGTTTATATATGTGTGTGTATATATGTTTATATATGTATGTGTGTGTGTATATGTGTGTGTGTATATATATATATGTTTATATATGTGTGTGTGTATATATGTGTATGTATGTTGTGTATATGTATGTGTGTATGTATATGTGTGTGTATTGTGTGTGTATGTATGTATATTTTGTATGTATGTGGTGTGTGTGGTTGTGTGGTTCTGATATGTATGTGTGTGTCTGTATATGTATGTGTGTGTATGTGTCTGTATATGTGTTTATATGTGTGTCTGTATGTCTGTATATGTGTGTATATATGTGTGTGTGTGTGTATTTATAAGTATGTGTGTGTATATATATGTGTGTGTATATATGTATGTATGTGTGTATCTGTGTGTATTTATATGTATGTGTGTGTATATATGTATGTATGTGTGTGTGTATATATAGTATGTATGTGTGTGTATATATATAGTATGTATGTGTGTGTATATATATATATATGCGTATGTATTTTTGTGTTTGTGTGTGTATATATATATACACATATGTATTTTTGTGTTTGTGTGTGTATATATATATGTTTGTGTGTGTATATATATGTATGTATGTTTGTGTGCGTATATGTGTGTGTATGTATGTGTGTGTGTATGTATGTGTGTGTGTGTATATGTGTATGTATGTGTGTGTATATATATGTATGTATGTATATATGTGTGTGTGTGTATAAGGGACATTCAGTGTTGAACGGTCAGTAAAATGATTTATCTACACACATGCTGTTCGACCCTGGGTAACCTCACAAGTGGCTTAAGCGCAGTTGAGTGAGGTGTCCGGAGATCAAACAGCACAAGTGTAGATCAAGCCTATCTGACTTCCCCCCTCACCAATGTATATTTCTATTTATAATGGGGATGCTTTCTATCAGTGCAGGAACATTTAGTTTTGATTGTTTATCTTTATTTTGAAATGATAATTTCTGGGAGTTTTGGTTAACTTTCCTAGAACATCATGCCCTAGCATAGTGGTTGCTATTAAATGAAACACCACTCATTTTGTAAAATATTTCTTGCTGAACAAATGTCATGCTCACAGTACTATGCTACCTTATTCATTTTAAAGTTATTCACATTTGTTTGTCAAAAAAGGAAAATAAAAATGAATTTTATGCTGTTTTTTTGCTAATTATAAAAAAACTAAAATGTATCTATACATGAAACACCACTCATTTTGTAGATATTTTTGTGTTGAACATTTTTCTTGCTCACAGTACCATGCTATCATTTTCTGTTTTAAAGTTATTCACATTTGTTTGTCAAAAAAGTGAACACAAAATTACATTTTCTTCTGCTTTTTTGCTAATTGTAAAAAAAATCTATAAAGGTATCTATCACATGAAACACCACTCATTTTTAAAGAATTTTGTGCTGAATAATTTCTTCGCCTTCACACGTTACCATGTCATCTTTTTTCATTCTTAAAGTTATTCCCATTTGAATATGGTTAGTACTGTTTGGGGCCAAACATCTTGTAAAATTTAGGACTCCTAAAGAGATTTGTGACATAGTAACTGTGTAGAGAATGGTCACTGTATGTATAACTTTATTTTACATACAGTGACTGGATAAACACATTTATCACACTGAATATATGTCCACCCCATTGCATAAATATATATATATATATATATACACACACACACATATATACACACACATGCATATATATATATATATATATATATATATATATACATATATATATATACACATATATGCTATATATACACACATAAAAATATATATACATATATATATACACACACATACATACACATATACACACACATATATACACACACATGATATAGACACACATATATATACACACACACGGCATACATACATATATATATTTTTTCTATATATATAGACATACATATATATATATGCACACACACATATATATATATGTATTACATATAAATATTTATATATATGTAAGTGTATATATATATATATACACATACATACACATATATATACATATATATATACACTTATATATTTTAATATATAAACACACACATACATATATATATACACATATATATATAACACACATACATATATACACACACATACAGATATATATACACACACATATATACATATACATATATATATATACACACACACATATATAGTTAAACAGGGTCTATAATGTATCGCGAAATATCATATTATGCATCTGCTGTTTCTGGTGTCTTCTTCTGTGAAAGCCTAGTGAGAAAAAAACAAGTTAGTTTTTTTTTTTTTTTTTTTTTTCTTTAGATATTTCCTGAAGAAGACCTAAGGTCTAAACGTAGATTTTAACTCTATTTTCTATTTCAGCGTGCATTTAATATAACCATTTTGTTTTGCTTTTAGATCACATGCTGACGCAGCGCCTTTGTCTTTGTTTTTATACATATATACACATATATGTATATATACACTACATATGATAAATGTATATATACACACACATATACACACACATATATACACATACATATATATATACACACATACATGCATACATATATACATACATACACATACATATATATCTACATACACACATATATATATATACCTACGTACCTACACATATCTATATATGCACACATACATACACACATATATACACACACATATATATACACATAGATACACACATATATCCACATACACACACACACACACATATATATACACACATATACACGCACATATATATATTATATATACAGATGCACACTATATATATATATACACATATAAATATATACATACACACATATATACTTATATACACACACATATATACACATACAGATATACACACACACACATATATATACATGCAAACATACATATATAGACACATATATACACACACTTATATATTTAAATATATACATACACACATAAATACACATGCACACATATATACACACATACATATATGTATATAAATATATACATACACAGATATATATATATACACATGCATATATATATACACACACACACATACACATACATACATATATACATACATGCATATATATATACATGTACACATACATACATATATACACATATATACATAAATACATACTATATACACACATATATACACACATATATGCATATATATATATATATATATATATACCCACACATACACATATATATGTATACATGCATACATATATATATATACTTATATACATACATATATACACACACATATATCTATATACGCCATATACATATATATGCTCACATACATATATACTCACATACATAGATATATACATATACATATATAGTACACACATATATATATACTCACTCTGCATATATATATACATGTATACACATACATATATATACATATATACACATATATATATTCATACATACATTATATGTACACACATATACATATATAGATACACATTCATACACATATATACACATACATACACACACACATACATATATATACATACACATACATACACATATATATATATATATACACACTATATCATATATATACATATACATGCATATATATATATATACACACATAACATATATATACACATATATACACACACCTACACCTATACATACATATATATACACACATACATGTATATACACAAGCACACACACACACATTATAACAAGGGTTTGAGAACTAGTTTGATTGCTGAATATTCTAGCCTTATGTTTAGTTTCTATTAACAATACATATATGTATACACACATATGACATGATGTATATACATACATATATACACAGATATACATATATATACACTATATATATATATGCACACACACATGTATATATAATCCCAGACACATACATATATATATATATATGTATGTATATACACACATATATATATATATACACACACTTATATATATATATATCCACCTTCATATATATACATATACATATATACACACATAAATTTATATATATAGTCTACATTCATACATATATATACGCACATACGTATATATGTGTATACATATACATACATATATACATATATATACATATATACACATATACTTTATATACATATATATACATATATATATACATACATATATATATATCCATCATACATATGTATACATATATATATATATACACACATAAATACACATACATATATATATACACACATTGACACATACATACACACATACATATATGCAGACACATACATACATATATATACACACATACATATATGCATATATATATATATATATATACACTCACATACATATATACGCACACATACATACACATATATACACATATATACACACACCTACTCATACATACATATATACACACACATACATACATACACGCACACACATGCATACATATACACACATGCATACATATATATACACACTCATACATATATATACAAACTCACACATAAATATACACACAGATACATATACACACATGCATATATATACACACGTACATATATGCATACATACGTATATATACACACAGACATACATATATATACACACATGTATATATACACACACATATGTATATACACACACATACATATATATACACACACATATACATAGATATATATATAAACACACACACATATATATATATATATATATATATATACACACACACACACACACATATACATACATATATATATTAGAGGCAAAAAACTCCATTTAATGCATTAGTTAGGGTTGTTCCACAGCGACAGAAGTGAGGAAATTCAGTGTTAGGGTTGAAAACCCTAACTCCGACTTCACCCCCCCAGCACCACACACACACAGACAGACACATGCAAGTACGGGGGAGGACCAAGGCAACATGACCAATGACAGACAACTAGCAGCAGGTGACAGAAATAAGAAAATTGTATAAATGTACTGCAAGACATCCCCACCTACCTGACCAGGTACTGCATGCTCAGTGGAGATCAACAGCAAAACTGAGGGTATGTACACCAAACGTACACCTCCCTGATTGCAGCTGCACACAATGTACCACACTTAGTAGTTGCATGGCCTTACCTACCGATGCCCCACACCACACCACATGTGGTGGGCCACCTGAGCAATACAGTTGAGCAAAACCAAATAGTTGTACAGGTATAATATCTCTGATTATAACAAGGGTTTGAGAAATGCAGCTTTCTGATTGGCTGTATACATTCTAACAGCCTTATGTTTAGTTTTTATTAACATACAAGTAGAGCTCAACCATATGATGAACATGGTTTAATGTTTAAAAAACTGTTTTATTATGATAGCAATAAGCCACTTTGCGGTATTACGTGCACGGCCAGTTTATCACCGTTCAGTGACGGCACTGCCACGCCCTCATTCAACATTAAACCCTAGAGGGTGAGTAATAGACCATTTAACATAACCGTTGGTCATGCCTTATTGCTTAATTACCTTCTATGTGTAGATACACTCCCTCTGCTAGGCACTGCAGGAGCTTTGGCAACACAGTGTCCCACCCAATTACACCATCCACTGTCTAGTTACTGGAGAATGGCTGCGAATATGAACTCATGAAGATGAACAGTGTAACTTGATCATTACAGTCATCGAAACCTTAGTGTGATTATAACTGACAGAGTCAGTGATAGAGAATAACCCTGCCATCCTAGTACACTTATCCCATTGTGAGGTAAATCAATACTAAAAAGACATTCTATTTATATCTACACTATACCTACTTGATTCCTGTTGTAGCAATTAACATAGTTATCACTTTGATAGCATCAGTGACAGAATTGTGGCAAACCCAAACACTAGGCATACAGCATGAGTATGAAACAACTGTTAAAAAAATTAGGCTGTGTCCATAAGTGGCATAGATCACTCATTGCAACAATAGTAAATGTATCACTATTTCAATAAGTTAGTCATCACAGATGCAATGACATTGTCTTTATCAGGAACAACATACTCAGTAAGTGCCTACAGGAAAATCTACCCTATAGACATCTCCGATACAGCTACGCCATTGTTGGCTCAGTAGTGCTATGATATTTAGAAGTTGCTTGGCCTGATCCATGCAATTACATTGTTTTTTACAAAGA
Organism: Neoceratodus forsteri; assembly: GCA_016271365.2. NCBI lineage: Eukaryota > Metazoa > Chordata > Ceratodontiformes > Ceratodontidae > Neoceratodus > Neoceratodus forsteri. The sequence goes on along the minus strand of CM028137.1, from coordinate 576,670,809 downwards.
ATACTTACTGCATCTTTAGTATTCAAACATACTGAATGTATATGTATGTACATCAGCAGTACACCGTCATCAGTAAGAATGCATCTGATACTGGCAGTATGAATGTCACAGCATTGAACAGGCAATGCTTTTCCATATGTTTACATCAGCCTCTCTATCTTGAGTAAACAGTTGCAGTAAATGTACTACTATGTAAATCACATACTAAATGCAACACTACTTTTATCTTGAGCATGGCTGTGTCTTGTAGTTAATTTATGTACTTCTTTTAATTAATGTATACTCACTAGTGTTAAAACCTTTGTACAACTGTGATCATGCACCTTCAGCATTTATATTGACTAACAGCACAGTACCAGGTCTGGTGTGGTGTGGGGCATCGGTAGGTAAGGCCATGCAACTACTAAGTGTGGTACGTTGTGTGCAGCTGCAATCAGGGATGTGTATATTTGGTGTACATGTCCTCAGTTTTGCTGTTGATCTCCACTGAGCATGCAGTACCTGGTCAGGTGGGTGGGGATGTCTTGTAGTACATTTAGACAATTGTTTCTTATTTCTGTCACCTGCTGCTGGTTGTCTGTCATTGGTCATGTTGCCTTGGTCCTCCCCAGTACATGTGTGTGTGTGTGTGTGTGGTGCTGGGGGGGTGAATTCGGAGTTAGGGTTTTCAACCATAACACCGAATTTCCTTACTTTTGTTGCTGTGGAACAACCCTAACTAATGCATTAAATGGATTTTTTTGCCTCTAATTTCCCTTCTTTTTGAGAATGATGGGTGTCTATGTAGTGTAGGTGTGTTTTTTTTGTAGGGATGTACAATGGGGAGAGAGAAGTGGTGGGTAAAGCAAGTTGCAGGGAGCCAATGTATACAAGACCATGTGTAAAGCAGCAGAAGTATAGGAGAATGGGGTGAGAGGACCGACGATCCCAATGTGCGCCCCAATGCCAGTTGGGGTGGTGGGTCCAAGGGGGGTTTTCAACCGTGACACTGAATTTCCTCACTTTTGATGCTGTGGAACAACCCTAATGCATTAAACAGAGTGTTTTGCCTCTAATTTCCCTTCTTTTTGAGAATGATAACGAGAACCCCGTGCTCCCACCACGTGATGTCTTGTGGCATAGTAACAGGAACAGCAATGCAAACAGAAGCGCTAACAGTAGCGCACATGGTAACACAAGCATGAATGAGAGCAGAAAGAGTAATGCACATGGTGGCGTGGACAGGAACGGTCTGCCACATGATTTGTTGTCACATAGTAACATGGTGCCTGCAAACAGAAATGTCAATGGGCATGGTGACGCAAAGTGAAACAGAAACAGTACTGTAGACACAAGTGCAAATGAAAATGCAAAGGATAACACACATGGTGGTGTAGACGTCAACAGTAAGTGAAACGGGTACAGAACCGCAAGTGTAAAGGGCAACGGTAACAGTAATGTAAGGGCACAGGCTGGTTTTCCCCAGAAGCTGCATACAGAAAGACAGTGAGTACAAAGAATGTATGCATAATGGGTATTGGAGCAGAAAATGAGGACTTGGAATACTAAATAAGTTATATCTCAGGAACCGTACAAAGTAGAAAAAAAATTTAAAAGTCATATGATTTACGACTGCCGGGTTACTTTTGTACTTAGCCCCAATTAGGGGCTAAGTTACTCGATGAAGTCCGTATCGCGACCGCTTCGAGATACGGGTCTGAAAGGCGGCAAATGCCGTAATGTTATCCTATGGGGGAAAAAAGGAAGTTCGAGTGCCACAACTTTGCCTCCCCTAATATTTTTTCACCAAACCACTGAAAGGCACATCTGTTGGCTGTCTTCCTTCAAAATTTCAGGAAAAAAGACCAAACTGTTATTTTGCAGCAGGGTGCCAGAGGATTCCTGTAATGCGTCGGGCGCCGTAATGTTATCCTATGGGAAAAACTGTCAACTTTGGAGTGCCATAATTTTGCCGCCGTGTAATATTTTTCAATACAATACTGAAAGGCACATCTGTGAGATGTCGGCTGAGTTCCCTCCAAATTTCAGCCCAAAACTCCCAACCGTTCTTTTGCAGCGGAGTGCCAAAGAATTACTGTTATTTTGGGCATAGTGTCGCAATTTGCAAAAGCTTTCGCAAAAAATTTGCGACACTTTCGTGAGTGCGACACAACTTTGCGAAAGTACTTTTTCCAGAAATCTGAAAAACATATTTCTGGGGTGTTTTACCCCAAAATAAAGACATGGCTAGCATCCTCAGGGCCCGACTAGGTGAATACAAAAGAATTAGGTTGCTAGAGGGTCTCAATTTTAAATGCCAAGCATTTTTCTGATCACTAACTGAAAACAAGATGGCGGATTTGCGACAGTAACAGGGCCATTTGCGACAGTAAAAAGTGCATTTGCGACACTGTCGAACTTTTTGTTAACTTTTCCCATTGACTTATAATGGGAAATTGTTTTTTGAATAACTTTTGAACCGTTTAATATTTTTTCACGAAATCTTGAAAGGCACATCAGGGACCCCAACCGCACATTCCCTGAAGATTTCTGACGAGTCGCGCAAACTGTCGACCTGATTAGAGGCTATAGTTAGAATTCAGAAAAAGCGCAATGTGCCGCGGAGATCACGCTTAATAATCCGCAGCCGTATATCCGACCGGTACGAACCTTTGGCAGATCCCAAGGCCTATGGTTCTTGATCAGGTATTCCAAATTTCAAGTAAATCCATCAACGGTTGTAAAGTTAAGGTGCAAAATTTTGGGTTTAACATAGAAATGGCTACTCAACCCAAACTATGGTAGCACTACCGTAATATATATATATATATATATACAGTATACATATATCTATCATCAAGGCGACATGAACAGAAGTGCTTTCTTATGTATTCTTAACTCAATATGTAATTACTTCATAGCATATTTTTTTGTATCTATTATTATGTGTAGGTTTCAGTTCAGGATGGGGGTTCTCTATCAATTGTATACGTTCAAGAATGTAAATTAAATGAAGCACACTCCTAGGGGTATTCTGGTAGCAAACAATTATGTCTGTTGCAAAACTAAAATTCAAGCGCATCAGATACCCTCAAACTTCAATTTAGAAACAGTAGGAAGTGCAAGTTTCAGACAGTGTTTTCCAAAACATGAGACTGAAATGTTTCCCATATGATTGTAAACAACTGCGCTGCTGCTGTTCTTGGTTGCAGATTTACTACATAATGAATGAACATGGCACATCTGATTCAGTCTGACTGTAGCTTCTAAAACACAAGGCTCAGATGTACTGTAATTATGACTGAAGTTAAGTACCTGCTTTCAAAATCGGTACACATTTTCTGCAGTACAGCCTCTGAACTGTGTAGTCACTAGGAAGAGCGACTTGCACAATTCTCCAGTTTCTGTAAGGTGGGGCATGAACCAGACTTCAGATGCCCATAGAAAAGTGCCATTTTCAAAGCTCTTTTTAAATTTGCTGTTCCCTGGTTACTCTGCTGCAGGGCAGACTGATGTTGAATTGTCCCTGGGACTTACAGAAGTCAGTGGGATCCATAGACTCATCCTGTGTTGCAGCAGAGCTCCTTGACAACTGTTAATGTTTATTTATTGAACACAATCGGAATTTATACCTTTGAGTCAGAAACTCTTTTACAAAGGCTCCACGTCATAGAAAACAATACAGAGTATACAGTGAACAGACATCACAGTATAAATAGCAGTGTGGGAAATATCACACCTTACAAATGATAAATGGTAAAGTACAACAGGTGGATGTGGTACAGGATAATTACAATAGTCATAGACAATGCAGTACACTGGTAAAATACAATAAATACAGTAACTACAGGGGCAATCATACAGTACAGTAGTTGTTGCAGAGGAAGTATTTATGACTGGAATGTGCAAGCAGTGCAGTCCAGTGAGTGTCTGCTAGTCTGAGGCTCGGGTAAGACCGAAACCAGGGACAGGCATTCTAGAAGCAGGACCAAGTGGGTCCATTGTCTTGGCAGTTTTAGGTCATGGGTAGGTCAGGTACAGTCACAGGTTGAGTCATGCAAGATATTGCTATGGAGAAGGGATTTGAACACTCCCAGGGTAGGAGCCAGGAGGACTGGTATGGGCAGTGAGTTCAGCCAGTTGGGGGCGCGGTATCTGAAAGTTCTTTGCCCCATGGAGGTTTCACAGTGCAACGTGTGCATCTGGTGCTTTGGGGGGGAGCAGCGTCACAAGAGCAGGGGCGTGAGGAGAGTCAGGACAAGATCTTTGAAAACAGTATACTTGTACAGATGCCTGAAGTCTGGTTCCAGCCTCAGTTTGAAGAATTCAGAGAACTGTGCAGCTTTTCTTGGTGACAGGCCAGCTCAAGTACTGTACTACAGAAAATTGGGTCCTATTTTGTAAACAGGACCCTTCCTTCAACCATAGTGCGCCCTTGTTTTTTTAAACATTCTCCTGTTCTTGGTTTCCAACATATTTTAAATCATGCATTTCACTGTGTCTTGAAAACAGCACCTAACTGTCCCCGGCATGTGTGACATCACACTCCATCGTCATGGCGAATACTATGACATCACAAACAAAGGCATGATGAGCCCCGTATTTAAATATTTAGTGCAGTGCTAGCATGATAAGCGGGGTGGGGTGCTAGGTGGATACAGTGCAGCCAACAGCCTGCTGGTGTTGCCACTACTATATTCAATGGTACACGTAACATGTCGCTAACTGGTTAGTGCGGTCATGCTAGGTACACCATTGTGCCCATTCAAGTGAAGTGAATCTCTTGCATACAGGGTGCAATGATATACTGAATAGTTTTAGAAACACTAAAAGGCTGCTCTAGCAGCACTATTTACCACTTCCAAAACCCTACTCTTAAAATGCACACAGTTGTAGGTGACCCCCCCACCCCCACTTTGATGGCAGCACTGGTGCCTAATGAAAAACATAAAGTAAAAAAAAAAACAAAGTGCTCCCACTCCTTCATGTGATCTGTTTGATATTACAGCTGTATATTGGCGTCCAGTAGTACTCCCTTATCTCACTTGATCCTTGTTATTAATCCTTGGTAGTCTAGTGGTACCCCCTACTTTACCTGATCTCTGGACTGAAAATGAACTAAGTTTGCATCCAGCAGCACTTCGCATACATGTAGGCCAAGTTCATTTTAATCACACTGTCTTCTCATACCCATAACTCTGGTGATCACATTACTTGTGACACAGATGTGCCACCCAGTGTCAAACACCCATTTTGAGTGAGAGTTACAGTATTTGTCACCATTGACCCCCAGCCCTTCAAGCTGGCAGCAGGGACATGCAGGTTTGGCGCATACTGTGGCAGGGATCCTTTGATAGAGGTACAGGTTTTTGGTATCTGCACAGTCTGTTCACCCCAAAGAAGCTCAATATGAAAGAAGATTTTGTACTTGTAAAATGAGGCAACTAGATAATTAGGTTAAAAAGGGCCAACATGTTGCTTTTCCTTCATTATTTTCAGATGTTAAGCCTAAAGAAATGGAGAATTATAGGTAGCAAACATTTGGTAAGTAGGCTTTTTTTCATATCCCTGAAGTACTCATTCCCTACACTTCGAAACAATATTGTTCATTGTGATATGTAATACTTTGAAGAGTTCTGGGATGGGAAATGCACGCAGGGTGCATCATGTGACACAGGTCCAGTGGGACACTTACTGCATCTCCCCAGGCCGGCCCTCCAATGACTCGGCTTGTTCCCAAACCCAGGTTGTCGGCGTCACGAGTGGTAGCACTACCGCTGCAGTGACAGACCAGCCCCATCACCAAGAAATTCTGATAAAATAAAGAATGGGTAATCGGGGGTGGTGGGACCACTATACCACAGGGACGGATGTTATAATGCGTGATTGGGGGTGGCAGGACCACTATACCACCAGGGATTGATGTTATAATGCGGGTTTGATGAGAAGGGGATGCTGCACCACATGCAAATGAGCTCATAATGGGCATGCAGATGACCCCTTAGTACCTTTGATGCCTGATAACCTTATTTGCTTGCTTGAAATGAATATGGCCTGCAGGAGACCTGGCACTATCCCATTTCAGGCAGCACTATCTCCTGTGGGCCATATGCAGCCCTGGTCAGCATCAGCACAGCAGAGATCCACTCAGCACTGCGCCCTACATTGCCCCATATTCAGTCAGTGTGTGCCTCCCCGTTGGCAAACACTTACTATCACCCAGAACCAGTCCCCCAATATTTAATCGGTGCAGCTCCACTGGTGAACACAACTGTCTAAATATTGCTCACAGATAGTCATGCTCAATCACAGTGCAAATGGCTGCACTGCAGTTGCTCCCAACTCTGAATATGGGGCCCTTTGTGCCTAACTCAGAGGCGGGGATTGACAGCAAACATTTGAATGGGGGTTGTAACACCTGCTTCTGAAACAATTCATTTCTGGTGTTACAGAAAATGTAAACTTTTCTTATCATATCATAATGTCCTAGGTTTCTACAGGCCAAAGAAGTAATGTTGTGCATTTTGGAACTCAAATTTTGCCCATTTAAAATACACTTATCAACCTACTGTATGTGTTTAGGGCTTTCTACCGGACTCTGTAGTAAAGTTACATATATGTGGCACCAATATAATCAGTACTCTCTCCAGAACCCAAAACTGAATATTCACATACCAGGATCCAATATAAGCATTTTGCTTGCTAAAGTGTGAAAATTATGTGAATTTCCATTATTTTTCATAGCTGTACCAAATGTATAATGTATTGAGGTGGATTATGGGTGGCAAACCTTGGTGTGTTACCGATTTTTAAAACCAGTATTTTGTGCAGATTTAAAAAAATATATACTTCCTATGGTAACACATAGTGGCATGGATTTCTACTGGCCAGAGAATCAGTGCTGTCATTTTTATGATGAAGCCCGATGTTTACCCTTTCAAATATACTCAACACCCTATGGCCTGGATATTCAAACTGCGCTGAAAACTGGCGCAACAGTAGGAGCAAGCGCAAACCAGTTGCGCAAATGCGCAACAGGTGCGATATTCAAACATGGAGCAGAACAAATTGCGCAAGCAACCAACGTCTCAATATCGCACATACTGCGCCATCGCGCAACCAGGAAGGAGAAGCTGAGCCAAAATGCTGCGCTATGGCGCAACCATGGAAGCTCAGCTGAGCATTGCAGAGCTGCCATAGCAAGCACAGCCCCCAGAGCAATGGAACTGCACATCCAGGGAGGCAGGCTGGGGCCCACCGCCAGCCATGCCACACATGGGCACAGGAACTCACTGCAGAACCCACACCACACTGGCACACCCCAAGCACAGCATCACTGGGGGTGGGACGGATGATCCACATGCCCATGGGGACAAGCCAACTAAAGCATAGCAGAGCCATGACACCCCAGCACAACCACTGGCAGGCAGAGGTGCCACACCCAGGGGTTGACAACCACAGTGCACATCAGTACCCCCGGACGCACAGCACAGCGTGCACCATGCCCCCAAGACATCACTATGTGCAGTGACAGGCACTGCAGGAAACACCATGCACCCCCCGTGCCACACGTCAACCCCATGCTGCAGAGAAGCATACCAGCCAGACCCACCCTGTGCACCCAGCAGTGGGTGGCAGCAGATGGCAAGAGCAACAGAAAGGCAATGCTATGCTGGTGATACCTCCCCATGGACACACACACACACACATATACCCAGGACCATAGCAGCCCAGATGGCATGTACACCCCTGCAACGGAGCACCCAGAGCCAGTTGCAAAGCAGACACCAACACACCAGTTGTACCAAAATAGAAATGTATATTTAAAAAAAAACAGTTAACAATAAAGATAGAACTATGTACAAGTTGGGGGGGACGGGTAAAAGGCAGGGGTGTTCAAGGGGAAGGGAATAAAAACTTGGAGAGGGAAGGCAGGGTGAAAGGGATGGGTGAAGTAGAAATGAAATGTGGGCTACGGCCCAGCTGGCTCCTGCTCCTCCCCCTGCTGGCGTCCCCTCCTGTGCCTGCGCCGCCATTCCCCCTGGCGCTGTAGGGCCTGCAGGAGCTCCCGGTTGTCCAGTACCACCTGGGTCAGGCCGAGATCTTATATACGCGCCGCAGCACACCGAGGCCTAGGAAAATGGGAACACAGTCAACGGCTGAGACTGACCACAACCCTGAACACCACCCAACCTGCAACCCATCTAACCTAATGTCCTGCACCTGTGATGGCATGCACCCACCCACAGTGAACATGCACATGGCCATCACAAACAGGCGGCACCAGCCATGAGCACCACCGCCCACACACACTGCCCACGCCAATCACAGTACAAACTAGGCTGTCTGTGATGTGGCAACGCAGCGATGCCAGTTACACAGCTATGTGCCCAGTGCATGCCTGGACCACCTGTGATGCATACACAGACGTGTCGTGATGCTGCACTGTGATGCAGGTCACCTGTGTCATGCCTACATCATGGATACATAGACAGTGTCAGCAGATAAGGGCCTATGGGACACCCAGTCTGGCCATTTGGCCTTGTCCGATCACCTCTTGTCCTATAAGTCCGTCCCCTCACCCTGACCTCCAGAAGTCCCTCATGGCTAACCCACGATACATATATCCCGTGACCAAGTCAGCCCCCACCACATCCTCTGGCAGGGTGTTCCACTGCCCACCACCCATTATGTGAAGAAACACTTTCTCATGTTCCTCTTAAACGAGCCCCCTCCAACTGCATCCCATGCCCTCTAGTCCTGGAACATCCTTTACGCTTACAAATATTGTTTTCCTGCACTCTGTTCCCCCCTGTACAATACTTGTATGTCCCCATCATATCCCCACACCCTCCTCCCCTCCAGGGAGTACATGTTCAGTTCCGTCAACCTGTCTGCATAGGACTTGTGATGCAATCCATGCACCATCCATGTCGCCCTCCTGTGAACCCTCTCCACCCAGTCCCTGTCCATACGCAGGTATGGTCTCCGGAACTGTACACTGTACTCCAGTGTGGGGACTCACTAGTGTTTGTATAGTGGAACTATGACCTCCCTTTGGTTGTGTCCAGCATGGTTGGTGGTCCTGCCCCCAGCATGCAATAGCATCCATGACGTAATGATACTCACACCCTCCAGCAGCTCGGTCTGCCGCTGCTGCTGCTGCTGATGCTGCTGCGCTCTGGCCCAGCCTGTGGCACTGGGGTTCTGGCATGGCCCACATCACTGTGGTCCGGTGTCCCCACAATCCGGCCTGTGGGAGACATGGTGAGACAAACATCAGTGTGACTCAAAAGCAGAGTGCCCCTGCCCCACTGAGACTGCCTGCCCACACAGCCATAACCATCCATCGCACAGCTGCACACACTGACACACCGATGCACAGCCACCCAGCAGCAGACACACACCCCTACAGAGAATATAGGTGCATAGATGGTACACTCACGTGGCCTAGGCACCAGGCCCCGCCTGGCACGGGAACGCAGCCGCGTCAATAGGTCCGTCCCTCCGGGCGGAGGTCACTGTACCGGTGCCGGCACTGCTCAGCAGACCGGCCCCGGCCAGTGACCCCCACCAGGTCAGTGGCCACTTGCTGCCACACATGGGTCCTAGGTAGGGTGAGGGGGGCCTCACCATATAGTGCCTCACAGTGGGGCTCCACTAGGGCCACCAGGTTGGCCACTCCAAGTGGGCTCCAGGACACCGCCCTCCTCCTAGCCATGGCACCAACTTTACAGCAGACAATATGGCGCCCCGCTGCGCTATGACCCCACGTGGAGTTGTTGCACAATAGACCAGCACAGGCTCCAATCGCGCTGTTCAAACAGCGCCATCACTTTACATGGCACTGTAACCAGACAGCGCAATAGGGACGTACACATGGCATGCCCAGAGCGCCAGGGGTCAGAGGGCATACACAAGGTCACGGCACTGACGCAAGGCTACACACAGCGCCCTAGGATGTATAGGCATCCTGCACGACTGCTAAGCAGAGCACCAGTGCCACAGTGGACTATCGCGCAGAAGTGCCACAGCGCCATATAGTGCCCAGTGCTGTAGCGCCACTGGCACAATGGTGGCCATGGCCAGAATCGCCTATCGCGCTCAGCAGGTCTGCAGCACGATCGACGCATGCGTAACCTGTCTGGGCATGCGCAATGCAGTGTAGCACACAGCCACAAACATGCGCCATCGGCTCAGCCGGACCTTCCCTATTGCGCTAAGCGCAAATACACGATATTCAGCCGACATATGCAAATCAATCGATCAGCCATTCAAAGGCGCAGTGGCGCGATTAGCATGTCATTAAAGTTGCGCCACACCTCATTTGCATGTGTTGCGCTATAAAAATGCGACACTGGGTTGTGGCGGCCAGAGTTGGTTGTTGCAGGTGAGAGGTGAGTTACATGCTGTGTGATGCTCAGGACAATGCTCATGGGCAGGGGTGCTGGAGGATGTTATAGGTTGAGGGGGCTGAGCATGATGAGGGCACTTAGAAAGGGGCAGAGGGCACCCTTTCCATCAGTATCTGCCATGCGGAGAGGAAAGGGGGGGCTTCTGCCCCCCCAGCCTGCAGCTATGCTCATGGGTAAATGCTGTGGACTGCACAGTGACAGGTGTCCACTTCCACCCATACAGATCACCATGACTGATGAGAACCAGGCTGAGGCTGTGGACGGCAGGCATAGGAGGAGGCCGAACTTCACCACAGCAGAGACTGAGGCCCTCCTCCAGGCCTACCTGGAGGATGAGCCGCTTTTGAATGGGCGGAGGGGCACCCCTCAGCAGCGTGCAGCTGCATGGGAGGGGGTAGCTCTGGCCGTCAACCTGCACAGAAGCCACCAGCGCTCCGTGCAGGAATGCCATAAAAAGATGGGGACTGACCGCAGGAGGCTGAAGGAGAAGGTGGCAGCCTTCAGGGTGGCAAGTGCTGCCACTGGTGGGGGACCACCAGTGGTGTTGCAGCTGACCCCGACCGAGGAGACACTGGTCGCGGCCATGCAGCTGAGTGCCATTGCGGGTGTTCCAGGCGGAGGATTCCAGACAGGTGGAAAGCCCATCACTGCAGGTATGACATGGTGATGTTGTGGGGGCTGTTGTTCACATGCACTCACATGTACTCTCTCTGTTTCAGATCCTGTTCGTCTGCAGGAGATGGTGGTGGTGGTGCTGACAGTGAGGCAGACCTTCTGGACCAGGAGGAGGGACCATCCACCGCCAGCAGCCTGCAGGCACTGCAGCAGCAGGCGGCTGGCCCAACAACTCTGCCGGCAGTGATATCGGGTGGGGGTGCACAGCCTGTGTTACAGCAGTCTGGCATGCAGGTGTGCCAGCATGCTGTGCCTATGGCAGTGGCACGCACCGGCACTATTGATGATAGCAGGCCTGCAATGGTCAGTGATAGGTGTGTGTCCCACGAGGGACACATGGCAGGCCAGCACGTGCCCCTGGGCCATCCTGCTCCACACCTGTGTACCAGCATGCTGGCACAGTCACAGGCTGGGTCTGTCAGCACTGGTGGGGCAGCATTGGTGGCTGAGCAGGTGTCTGGCACTGTTGACAGCACAGGGGTGGAACAGGTGGACCTGGGGGCTCAGCAGTTGGAGGGCGGCGGCAGCAGTTTGCACACCAGGCCTGGGGGGACAGCGTCAAGCAGTGGCACTTGTCCACCGCCCTTAGATCCGCCCATACCTGGTCCTGGCGAACAGCGGCCACCCTCAAGGGGTGCTGTGCACCAGGACCATCCACACCCTGGGGGTCACGATGCCATTGGGGCACAGTACCCTTTGGACGCACACACCCGCCTGCTGCAGGAGTCAGTACAGCTGCAGGGGCGGGTTGCAAGGTCCGTGGAGGCACTGACTGTGTCCGTGGAGCGGCATAGCAGGGAGTGTGCTCGGGACTGGGCCGAGATGGTCCATATGCGGATGGATGTGACCGCTGCCATTGACAGGCTGACCCAGGCAGTGGTCTCTGTGGCGACCGCATTGACCACACTGTCTGGTGACCCTGTACCATGGGACCCCACACAGTGTGCACTCCACTCCCCGTTCCCGGCGTCGTGCGACACCAGGCCTGTCAACGCCGGGTTCTGCTGTGGGCATCCCGAGCACCCCTGGTGCAAGTTTGTTTGGCGGGATGTAGACCCCTGTGTGGGCAAGGTCGCGGTCGCGCACTGGGACCCCTGGTGGTGCACTAGCGCCACCCGATGTGGCCCCTGCGCAGCCTGCCAGTGCTGCTAGGCCACGGTGGGGCCGCCCACGCATCCGTGGTGGCCGTGGGACAGTGCTCCCTGACTGAGCTGTCTCCCAATGCAGGCCCTGTCTGGTGCTGCCCTGTGTGCAATGTGTGTCATGGTGGGCAGTGCACTGCTGGGTGCTCTGCTCACCAAGCTGACACACGAACCACCTGCACACTCTCCAAACTGCTGTCCATAGGTGCGTGTGGATGATGATGCCTGCATTGCACTGTACACCAAGGTGCAAGGTTGCCCAGGTCCTGACACACGTACGTGGACAGTCCAGGTGGTGAGGGTGGTTGGTGGTGCTGTGTGTTGGCGTGTCATTTCCGCAGTGCTGTGCTGCTGCCCCTGTATGCTGCCTGGTGTGTGTGTGTGTCCATATGAGTGCTCACCCCTCTCTGATGGTGTGTTGGTATGCCTGGACCCTTCAACTCCCCTGACCTTCATGCACGGTGTGTTCCCCTGTGTGCCTGTGGTTTGCGCATGGACAGTGTTGCCTGCACATGTCCCCTTGACTTACCTGTGTTGTGTGTAGTGCTCTTCTGCAATGGTGTCCCGGTGCAGCTGGGCCTGCCATGTCAGTCGGGGGTCCCTCCATCCTAGGGGGCGGCTCATCACCCACATCACGGTGCCATTGGCGCCCCCATCGCTGTCCCCTCTGGACCTGTACGGCTATCCATGGTCTTTGGCCATGTTATGCAGGATGCAACAGGCCAGGAATATCCACAGGCCTTTTGGGGCTGTACTGTAGGGCTCCGCCGAGGTGTCCAGGCATCGGAAGCATGCCTTGAGTATCCCAAACACCCGCTCTATGATGTTCCGGTGTTGCGGCGTGTTGCCTCATTGAAACCGTGCTGCGCTGGGGTCGTGGGGCGCCCGGTATGGTGTGAGCAGCCAGGGATGGAGTGGGTATCCACAGTCACCTGTGTGGAGATAGTGGAGATCAGTGTCAGGTCAGGTCCATATTGCCCATATCCTTGTGCCACTACCATGGCACCTGTGTCATTCCACCCTTGCACAGAGTTTGCATTCCATACATGTGTACTCACCCACTAGATGACCCGTGGGATGTTCCCACTCTCGAATCGATGGCACAGTGCAGATTGGTGCCATATGAAGGCATCATGTGCTCCGCCAGGGTGTGTGGCACAGACATTGATGATGCCCCAGTGGCATCACACACCACCTGGCAGTTGACACTCGAGAAGCCCTTTCGTTCCGATAAGCTTGCCGTCGGGGCCAGGTGGCATCGCGAATGGCCACATGGGTGCAGTCTATGGCCCCTAGCACGCCAGGCATATGTGCTACCCTGTGGAACTCCTGCATGTTTGCTGTACGCTCTGCCGCGGTGCTGGGGAAGTGGATGTACCCGCGAGCATGAGGCAGCAGTGCGCTGAGGAATTGGGTGAGGATGCGTGACGTGGCCGACTGTGTAGTGCCTGTGGTGTCCCCTGTCGGCCTCTGGAAGGTGCCCGTGGCGAGAGCAGGCTGCATGCAGGCTGTCACCTTGGTCTCCACGGACAGAGCATGACTCGCCGTGAGGGTGCCTGCATCACATCACTGCACAGCTCACTGAACCGCTCAGTATTGCCCTGTTCAGGCGGTACGGGCCACAATCTCGACATCTGTGTACAGCTCGTAGCTGATGCGGCACGATACCACCTGTCGAGGCGTACCGCCAACGGGCTCCTCGCGGCCCACGCCCCCTGCAGCATGCTGTCTCACCCTCATTACAGCTTCCATGTGGAAGCTGACACTGTCCATCTCCCTGGCTTCTGCCCCCAGCTGCTGTTCCTGTGTTACCCCACTGCCCCACTGCTGCTCCACTGCACCGGGCACCCCACTGGCCTCTCTGTCCTCCAGGACCCACTGTCCCTCTGCCCTTCCTGCTCCTGTCTCTCTCTCTCTCTCTCTCCCCAGTTTGCGGCCTGCTAGAGTTCTTGCGCCGCTCCCTTGAGCCTTTTTATTTTGGCTCACATCCGGTACTGCGCATCCTCTGGCTGAGCCACTCTTGCGCATTGCGCAAGTGTTCAGATATCGCATTGTGCACTTTATGCATGGACCCGCCCCTTTCGGTTGCGCATGCCTTCATTTCCATTGCACTGTTGCTCAGCGTGTTTTCGGTGGCGCAACTGGCCCCTTCTGAATATCGCAGAATGGCGCATTTTTGGAGTTGCGCACGCGCAACCCTGTTGCGCATGGCGCAACCCTTTTGAATATCTGGGCCAATGTGTTTAGGGCTTATTTCAACAGATCTTTGTGGGGAGTTTTTTCACCCCTCTCCCTGTCCCGGCTAGCCTTCCTTCTCCCCAGCCCTCCCAGCCCTGTCACCCCAACTTCTCTCAAGACTCACCTCTCCCATAGTCCCACATGGTTTGCCTTCTGTGGCAGGGGATAGGGAGTGCCTTGACCTGTCAGAATGTGATCCAGCCTCTGAAGATGCAGAGTCATCGGGTGTGGGGCCCGCGGATGCTGGCGGTCATCCTGCGTGACCAGGAGTTTTTTGTGTTTCTTGCCCTGGAGACGTGACATGGGTGGACGTCAAGGTGCACACGTCCACATCTGCCACACCTCCCCCACCTCTATAGCTTGGGCTACATCTCCCCTGGCCTCTGCCGGGGGTCAGTCGAACTCTGAGCTCTTGCCTACCCCACCTCCAGGAGTGCGGTCCTATGAGCGCTCAATCCTCCTCCCCAGCCAGCCCTCCGGCAACTTGGCTCGTTTCCAAACCTGGGTCAGGTGTCAGGCGGCAGCGCTATGCTGCTGCGCCAGCACCTTTGTGGTTAAGGTACATAAACACGGTACCAGCATAACCAGTACTCTTTCTAGACAAAAAAATGGGGTGTTCATGTTACTGCAGCCTATGTAATTTAGTCATCTAGGTCCCAATACTCGAACAGGAGGAAAAGCACAGCATAAATATATACGCTGTGCTTGCACTTGTGTCTGGACTGGGGGCTGTTATATTCAGTCAAATAGTGGCCAGCGTTATCTGAATGAATATCAGACTGTGTCAACGCAGCACTAAGTGGACCTACCCTGCCCTTACGTGGACCTGGGATATATACAACCCACAGGGAATAGAGCTACCCAAAACGGGATTATGCCAACACCCCTGTGGGATTCAGCCACAATATGCAAAGGAGTCCATCAGGCATGCAAGGCACTAACAGGCCATTTGTATGTACATTATGGGCTCATTTGCATGGAGTGCAGCAACCCCTAAGACAAAGCCCAACGAATATATCTGCCCTGGTGGTCCAGTGTGGCCCCCACCCCCGATCACTCATTCTTGAATGTACAGAACTCCCTGGTGGCAAGTAATACCTCCCCACCCCCAATCACTTGTTTTTAAATATAAATATTTTTCTGGTGTCCAGTGGTTCCCTCCAAGTGCCCACTGACAAAGGTACATACTATACATGTACTCACTACCCACCGACCGCTCATATGGTGGCCGGCTGAGGAGGTGAAAGGAGGTCTGTGCTGGTTTCATCAATTACCAGCCACCCAGGAAAGAGGGGAGGTGCAGCGTGGTGGTATGTCAGCAGGCGGACGGTGGGACAGGTGGGAGGGACACTGGACCACCAATTATATGTTGTACATTTGTCAGCGGGCACTCGTGGGGTGGGGTGGGTGGGGAAACCACTGGGCACCAAGGAAGTATTTACATTCAAGAACGGGCAATGGGATGGTCATGCTAACCACCAGGAAATTCTATACAATCAAGAACAGGTGATT
Source organism: Neoceratodus forsteri (assembly GCA_016271365.2). NCBI lineage: Eukaryota > Metazoa > Chordata > Ceratodontiformes > Ceratodontidae > Neoceratodus > Neoceratodus forsteri. Next base: position 576,654,848 of record CM028137.1, on the reverse strand, counting down.
GGAGGTGGGTACTGCAAGCCATGAGGAAAGTCTGTACATTCAAGAACGGGTGATCAGGGACGGCCCACCAGCGCAGCAGAAGTGCTTCCGTCTGCAGCATCAATGACTGGGGTTCAGAAGCGGACCCTGGAGGGTCAGCTGGGTGGGGAGGAGGCTGAGCATCCCAGGGACTGCTCACATTCTCCAGGGAGGGAGGGAACTTGGTACCCAGCACCTACTAACCCCTAGCGTTGGCAGGGGAGTGCAACAGCCCAGGACCATACTGGGAGCCTGTTGGAGTGGGGAACAGCATAAGTCTGCACATCTAGTGTGGGAGCATGTCAGATCATGTGCAGAGGTCACTGCATGACCAGCCCCACTGAGGACAGGTGGGGGGACACAAGGCGCGAGCTCCATGATGCCTGGATCCCGGCATATGCTGGGACCTCGCCGATACAGGGGGTGATCTCCTCCCCCAGCAGCATCCGAGGGCCAAAAATATGAGCATCAAAAAAAAAAAAAGACTGGGTGATTGGGGTTGGGGGTTACCATTAGACACCAGGGAATTCTGTGTATTCATAGAATGGGCTATCAGAGAGGGGCACTAGACAGCAAGTAATTCTGTACATTCATAGAACAGGCTATTGGGGGAGGACGACTAGACACCAAGAACTGATAGCATAGCATATCTAGAACAGGTGACCATGAGTAGGTGGCTGCAGTACAACCACCCTACCTTCAGGGGGGTGGGGGCAGCCCGTTAAAAGCGCTGCTTTGGGGCTGCTTATAACTGCTGCAAACCTTTGAAGATACTGCTCTGCCGATATGCGTGGGGGTGCCCCCCCTCATTTGTATAGGTACAGCGGTATTATCGTGTGCTGGCACTCCCAGTGCTTCCGAATATAGGCCTGTTGGGAGCACCAGCACAAATCTGGGTTCGAGCACCCGCTAACACTGTTCACAGATCCCCTAAGCTTTGACTGTCAGGCCTCCAGTGTGAAAACTATGTGAATTTTGATAATTTTTCATAGCTGCAAAAAATGTAGAGGATTATGGGTACAAAATGTTTGGATAGTGGGCAGTGTTACCCATGTTTAAAACCAGTATTTTGTGCTGTTCAGAAAAAAAAAAAACTTTTCCCAAGATAACATAATGTTCTGGGTCCTACAGGCCAAAAAAACGATGTTGTGCATTTTCCACTATGAACTTCAGTCTCCCCCCCCACCCCCAATCAAGATGCAGTCAGCACCCTGTGTGTTTAAGGATTATAACTACCAGACCTCTATGGGTAAAGGTACATAAATATGGTACTAAAATGACTGGTATGATCTGCAGAACTGACAAATGGGGTGCTTGTGTACCTGCAGCCAGTGTTACATTTGGTTTGCTAAATTGTTAAAATTATGCAAATTTCTATTATTTTTCATAGTTGCGCCAAATGTAGTGGGTTGTGTGCAGTTTCACAAAATACTGTATATACTTTTCCCTATGGTAATGTGATCTTCTGGGTTTCTACAAGCCAGAAAAGCAGTGTTGTGAATTTTCCATTATAGAACTAAACGTACTCCTGCAGACTAAATACAGCACCTTATGTGTTTAGGGCCTAGAGTACTAGTATTTCTGACATACCTCTGTGGTAAAGGTACATATGCGCTGTACCTCTAGAATGGGTACATTCCGCAGAATTCCAAAATTCCATTTTGTAGTGATTCTTTTCTACTTTATTCCCTTGGAGCTTCACAGCTGTCGAGTATCTGTAGCAACAATTGGAAAGGAATGTATATGTATGGTATTTGCAGTTTCTCTCTGCAGCACTACATTTATTTAGATTATCCTGCACCATTACATATATTTGTTCAGGCTGCATAGAGGCCAACTTTGAAATGGAGCATTGTGTCTATTTTCTGAGATAATACCTCCACAATCCAGTACAATGAAAGTGAGGTGGGTAACCCAGATGCTACAAATCAGCTGTGGACACTCATTACTCATGCAATAATTTTTGATAACTGTATATGGAAATATAAATATATTATACGATGGGGCCAAGAAATCTGTCCTACGCAAGCTAACTGTTCTCTACAACAGGTGTGCTTGCTCTGTACTAAATGCACCCCATAATAGCCACAACTGCACACTACACAGTAGACTGAATTGACTGCACCTAGCTAACCACAGACAACTTCATCTGCCACACCTCCTGTATAAATGTACCACGAGTAAGGTGTCTGACTACATCTTGGGCTGGTAGATCCCAGACCAATCCAGGAGAAGCTTCGAGCTGCAGCAGGACTGGAATATATTTTCCCTCACATGGACACCAGAGCAGGCTCTAGCTGCCTCTCCCATGCCAGACCGCTGGCTTGGAACAATCTGCCTACTGCTCTGCATCTGGTCCACACACCCCCTACCAAGTCTAGCCCAATACGAGGATGGTACATTCTGCACTGCTCACATCCTAAGCTTGCTGTACTTGAGCAAGCTTGAAGACTGCATGGTATGGGTGACTGAACTCTGTACTAAACTAGTCATTTGCTTGATATGATGAGGTTTTGTCTATCCATGTGAGCTATACATAGAAGGTAACTGTAATCTAGTGCAGTCTAACGGTCCCCACCAAGTTTGGCCCAATAAGAGGATAGTACGTTCTACACTGCTCACAGCCTAGGCCCTGCTGTAGCTAAGCAAGCTCAAAGACCACAAGGTATGCATGATTAAACCCGGTACTGACCTGTGCTTAATATGATGAGGTTTTGTCTAGCAATCTGAGGTACGTGGAAGGTAGCAGTGAACTACTGCAGTTTAAAAGTTGGGAACTAAGTACCTCTCCATTCATGAAAGAAGTGGGTGCCCCAAGAGTGGAAGGTGGCGCATGTAGTGCCTATCCACAAGGGGGCATCAAGAGAGGTGGCAGGGAACTACAGGCCTGTCAGTCTGACATCAGTGGTGGGCAGGGTGATGGAGGGCATTGTCAAGGAGTGGCTAGGGGGGGCCCTGGATAAGTCAGGGTGCCTGGACGATAGACAGCATGGATTCATCCGGGAAATCGTGTCAGACAAACCTGGTGGAGTTCTATGACTGGGTGACAAGTGCCTTGACCTGGGTAGACCAGTGGATGTCCTCTTTCTGGACTTCAGCAAGGCATTTGACTCTGTTCCTCACGGGCCTGTTGGATAAACTAGGAGAAATGGGGGTGGGAAACCAGATGATCCGATGGATAGGCAATTGGCTCCAGGACCGGACCCAGAGGGTCGTAGTTGGTGGGATAATCTCTTCCCCAAGGAGGGTCATTAGTGGGGTCCCACAGGGATCAGTCCTTGGGCCCCTTCTGTTCAACGCCTACGTATCTGACATAAGGACAGGAATCAGGAGTGAGATGAGTCTCTTTGCAGATGACTCGAAACTGGGGGCAGTGGTGGATGGGGAGGAGGGGAGGGTGGCCCTGCAGGGGGACCTGGAGGCTCTGGAAAGATGGTCTAGAAAGTGGAAGTTGAGGTTTAATGCAGGAAATGCAAGGTACTCCATCTGGGGCCAGAAACCCAGGCAAGTGTACACCCTGGGAATACAAGTCTCAATGGCTGAGAGGGACCTGGGGTGGTGGTGGATGTCAAGATGAACAACTCTGAGACTTGTAGGAGGGCAGCAGCCAAGGCCAACAGGATGCTGGGATGCATCGCTAGGGATCACCTCCAGAAGGAGGGAAGATACTCCTCTGTATAACTGCTTGGTGAGGCTGCACCTTGAGTACTGCGTGCAGTTTGGAGGCCACACTTAAAGAGGGACATTAACCTCCTGAGAGGGTCCAGAGGAGGGCAACCAAAATGATTTGGGGCTTGGGGGACAGGACCTATGAGGAGAGGCTCAAGAGCTAAATATGTACACTTTGGAAGAGAGAAGGACTGGGGGACATGATAGGTCTTCAGGTACATGAAGAGGGTAAATAGGGAGGAACAGTGAGGGTGCTTCAAAGGAAGGAGGAAGGGCCACTAGAGGGCATGGGTGGAAGCTGGAGGGGAAGATTCAGGGAGAAAGGAGGAGGTGCTACTTCACTGAGAGGGTGGTAGAGCCATGGAATGCACTACCTAGGGGCTGGTGGAGGCAGAGACAGTGGAGGGTTCAAGAGGGGGTGGGATAGGTACAGGGGAAGGGTTCAGGAAGCAAAATCCAATGCAGCAAGAATATCCGGAACTGGGAAGGGAGAAGCCAGAGAAGGCGAGGGGGACAGCAAGGTCAGCACCCAGGGTGGGGGCTGACCAAACGAGCAGACACGAAAGACCATTAGGCCTATTCTGCTGGCATTTTAGTATGTTAGTTAAATATTGTTGTAACTGGTGCAAATCTAGAATTATACTCAAGCTATGATGAAGAAGAAGAATCAGTATTTATATAGCACTTTTCATACACAGTATCCCAAAGCGTTTACAAGCAATGCTAGACTGGTAGTGAAGTGACTGAATATGTGGTGGCGGCCATATCGCCAATGAGTAAACTGTACTTTCTCCAAGTTGCAACCAGATCCTGCTGCAACTGGAAACCACTGTACGTAAGTCCTGACTCAAAATCTGTTTCTCGTGAATAAAATTATTATTAAATATATACACATTGTTGGTCTTAACATACAGGGCTGGTTTTGTGGATTTCAAAGTTGTAAGCTGCTGTATGGTTATTTATAAGAACTGCTTTTTAGCCTTTTTTAAACTTCTGTTTGCATCCAAAAACACAAAACATGTACCTTGCAAATCTAGGTAAGTAGGAATAACTGACAAACTTTGCCATAATTAGTGTCATGCCAGGCCAGTTTTAAAATACATGGGCCTGGATTTTTTTTAAAAGCTTTGGCTGCATGATTAGCAGCAGTTGTTCTGCTACAGCTGCGTCCATCAAATGCCTCAAAATATTAGACCACTGTTTTCAATTTTTTTTTTATTTTTTTAAATTAAGCCTGTTTATTCTCCTTGACTTTCTGCTAGGGATATACCCTACATCGGTTGTCTGGGTACCCACAAAGATCCCGGACTTCTTGCTGCTTGTCATCAAGGTTTTTTTTTTTTTCCTTCTTTTCTTCTCTCCCTGCTCTGTGTAGTTAACCCCATGGTCCCCTCTTGATTAAGGTAGATGCGCAATGACTTCAGCGCATGGCCGAGTGTGCTCTCACCCCCAATGTGCAGATGTGCACCATCTCCATTAATCCAGCCTCAGTATTGGTCACAGACTCACCTCCCCCTAGCCATTGCTAGGAGTCAGTATGTTTCCAGGTGCCAGATCACTCCCTCCCCAGAGAAGAACAGTGTAATGAACGCTCAGCCCCCGTCCCCCCCAAAATTTGACCCTCTGACAGCCCTGGGTTCACCCACAAACCAAGGTTAGTGTTGCAAGGGGTAACGGTACTGCTGCACCAGCAGACCAACATTTTTAAACATTCTTGACACATTTGTGACACTTAGCTCATTTTAAGGCAGAATAAATTACGCAAATTGAGTCAGAATTATTACCAGTGGCCAGGACTTGCCGTGGCAGCAGAAGCCACGCTTAACTCTGACAACTGGGGGAGGACACCAAGCTGCCAGCATCTCCCAGATCATTTTGTCTGTCTCCAGTTCTGTTCAAGAAGAACCCCCAGCTTGAAGAGAATAATGGTGGGGCACTTCACATAACAGTCCCTGCAAGGGCTGGGCCTGCCTAGAAAACATTCTGTCTGATGAAAACTGTGAGTAAAAGTCTCCAAGAGAAAAATGAACTTTGTCACTCTGTCAAATTGTTTTGAACACTCCTGGTGCTCAGAACAGCCTGCAACAAGCAGAGGCTGGCACCTCCAAGCACAGTTTGCTGAATTTTTGGAACCTCTGCCTACTTCTCACTTTTGTCCAGCTCTAATCCTCCAGTCAGGATCAGGGTACCTTTCTAAGAAGATTTAGCCAAGCCAGAGAAGATCTGGTAAATTCTCTTAGGAAGAAAACTGACTGAGCTGCTGTTTCAACCTGTGACCTCCCCCACCACCAACACAACTTGCAAGTGTGTTCCACATAATCAACAACTACAATCCCAAATCCTAGTCTAAAGGCGAGTCTGGATTTGGGGGGGTAAAACCTATAGTAGGACTGTTCCAATCAAAATTTTTTAGGACTTGTCCAGCCACGACTATAGCTGAATTTGCACTTGCCCCATATTCTTTACAATGAAATAAGCTGTTTTTTGTACTTTTCCATCAAAGAAATGCACTTGTCCCGGAGAGGAGGCAATAGGATTTGCTAAGTCTGCCCTATAGCTGCTCTGCAAGCCCAGTGGAAGCAAGTGCTGGCCCCAGTTGAACAGATAAGGGGAGTAAAGGAGTATTTTACTACCATTTTTGCACAACTTAATCCCACTTTCTGAGTTTATAAATTTGTTTCCCACCCTGCACATTTATATTCCGGTGCACATGCACAAAACTGGCAGTACCATGCGATGCTAGCAGCCATGGCAACACGCACTAACATAGTAGAAATAGTAGGAGTGGAGACAGATTAAATAATAAAAAAAAAAGCATCAGTGTCACTTGTTTAAAGTGCACTAGACCATCTTGGGAGTAGCTGACTGGCTGGTCAAAAGGGTCATTACAACATGGCAAAATGTTAAAAATAAGGGCACAGCAAGACTCCAAAGCAGTATCAAACAAAGAGAGTCAGTGGCCAGTTGGCATGAAACTTGGTTTAGAGGTGGGGGTATGCAACATGTCAGTGGATGGTATTACAGTACTACCACTTGGATGAAAATACTACCACATTGAAGAAAAACATGCAGCAAACACGTCCCAGTCCAAGAAATTATCTGGACTCATGGCTGGCTCACCACTCAACTGGACACTGTGGTACTTATGGAGATTGGAGGCCACCCTCCTGAGTGCCCCTTATGTGAGGGTTCGGTGCCCAAAGGTCCCTTCTGAGTGCAGGTTATTCCTGCGCCAGAGCAATAGGCTCAATGTGGAAATGTGAAAGAAACAGATGAGAGATTTGCTTACAACGGCTACCAGCAAAAATTGTTCAACAGAGAGCTGAGGACCTGTGCCACCTTTAATGCTCTAACCCATAACTGTTGCTACTGGGATTGCTCTGCAGACTGTGTTCAAACTTTCAGATTTGACTTCCTACACACCCTGCACATACAATACTAAAAATTAGTGCTGTTCCTATAGGTGCTTTGGGGCTCTGCCATCCTAATGGGAATCTTACAACTACTGTCCCACCATACTGGAGTGTTACACATGTATGGATTTCAATGCCATCTTGCTTAAAAGCTACAACAATGGTGACTGTGGTTAAATAAAATGGATCAAAGTTTTAGTCTCTATAACTGCTGTTGTGGGTATTCTGTTTAGTCTTTAAAAATGTTTTGAAAACCAACTCTTGCCTTGTCGCCCTTTTCCAGCCATTCTGCTTGGGAGGTCACCCCACATCTGGAGGTCAAGTAACTGCACAGCTGTAGTCAATGATGTAATGCCTACCCTCCCAGTAAACAAGTGCAGGTAGCATTAGTTCCCCTAGAACTGGGAGGGGCGCTTTTACACACTATTTTTGATGCACAACTTGTAGCATGTGCAACATGAAATTAAACCACATTTTATGTGGTTTAACAGTCATGCCATTAAGTGGATCAATGGTTGCAAAATCATACCAAAATTCTCTGAAAATCCAGCCCATAGTGTTTACACATAACCCGATTTTCACACACAGAAAACTACGAAGACACGTTTCCATTTTTTTTATCTTTTATGTATTAGAATTGAACCACAGTACCACTACTGTAACATGTTTCTGCCTATACAAAAGATTTTTTGTTGTATGTACTGTGTAGTAGTAGTCATATAAAAGTTCACCAAGCTGTAGCTTTCCAGGTTTCTAAGTTAAATAATATGTTTTGCTGCATCTTTTGTGCAACATTTTTGAGTAGAAATAGCAATGTGTTTACATTTCAGGCTATTTCATGGTCACAAGACAGATACCAACAAAGCATTACTACAGCATGTTTACAAACTCTGGCAATAAAAAACACTCATGGTTTCCCTAACTTTTCTTGAAGAGAACATATAGATATTTAAATTTCAAATAATGTAGTGCAACAAATAAACACCGTTTGGCACGAGTGTAAAATACCATTGGCAGCAAAAGGGTTATTAGGCTCTCCATATAAAGAACCCATAATAAGTTCATTAAAATCTGATATTGTGCTGCTTCTGGGCTCTCCCTCTAAAGAACCCATGAAAAAAAGTTCATTAAAGTCTGATATTGTGCTATCCTCCAAAGCTCTCCCATGACTGTCCCAATGTCTTGGCAGCTACAGTATGTACCTGGGCCATGATTTTGATCCTTTCTGAACTCCCACTGAGAATCTGAACCTACCAGTTACAGGAAAACACTACAATGTTTTGTAAGTGTGTTTTACCGTTGTTTTCTGATGACCAGTTGTACTGTCCTCTTGGCCAATGTGAACCCAGAAAACGTAAATGATGTGCAGTGCCGGTATCTTCCCGCCTCCGCTTTTCCCGTTTTTCAGTTAGGCTGAAAATAAATCGATGTTAAACTACGGGCTGTCCCCCCGGACCTCTTTTCTTGTGGGACAGAGGCCCCCTCATCTGATGGTCCTCCTGACCCCAGAACAACAATGGGCAGCATGCCTGGTCACAAATTTTACTCACCCCTGTGCTGACTGCACTGCATGGCTAGTTGCTGGCCCAGCGAGGGATACAATGGGCAACAAGCTGAACACAGAAAAAGGCGAGGTGAAGCGACTCAACAGAGCTGAGGCAAGCAGCTCCTTCCCCCAAAACTACAGCAACATGGCCAGGAATCTACATAAAATGAGAGGTTTCATAAAAAAAAATCACTGAACAAAGTCTATACATGAAAGAGGCAGTGGCACCTCACAGTTCACCCCAATACTGACCATCACACTATCATTAGAGTAGGATAATTTAGATGCCAGATGGTGCAGCCCGCTGTCAACAGAGACTACCAGACGAATGAATTACTCTATAAATCATCGCACCCTCTCCCAGGTCTAGTTCTAGTGAAATGTTAATCATTCTCATGGTGGCTGGGCGACTTCAGCAGTGCAGCACACCTCAAAAAAAAAACATGCAGACTAGGTTACGGCATTTTCGGCTGGAGTTGCCCCAAGCAGGCCACAAAATCCAATGCAATGCCATCAGCACCTTCAACAACTTACCTGGCACGACAGCAGCACCCAGCACAGCAGCAGTCCTGTATCAGCAGCAGCAAAAAGGCTGCGGCTGCATGGTCCCCCTGCTGCTCACTGTAGCTTTTGTGGGGCTTTTTGCTTCGCAGTTGTGAGCTCCTGCTCCTAGCGGGCACCTTGCTCCGGTCCCAGCCAGCTCCAAGTCTTCCTAGCCCCGGACTGGCATTGTTCAGCTGCTGCTGCTGCTTTGGGATGAGCCCTGCTTGCTGTTCTGTAGTGAGTTGCACAAGGCTGGTCAGAAGCAGAGAGGTAAAGTGAGCGAGAGAGGTGGGCACTTGGCTGCCAGCCTGATGCTGCTGTTGGTCAGTCCACTATTTCCTTTGTGCATGAATAAGCCATGCTGCAGCATTCGAAGAATTGCTCCTCTCCTTCGCTTTCCACTGACCAGCTGTAAACCATGTCCTGACAGGTTTGTCTGTGTGGTACTTAAATTCTGACTGCAAACAAATAAATCCCAGCGTGCTGGCTACGACACTGAAGCTAGCACACCTCGCTATCTGGTGCACAGCTCAGTTTCCTATATCCGATGAGCAGCAATGGCCTCCTTCCCAGGAGGTGAACCTCACAGCAAATCGGTTCACAGATCTAATGCAGAGAAAAAAAAGAGCAGCACCGATGTTTACTCCAGCACGCCCAAA